>CM059564.1:62896088-62911435 GCA_030386875.1 Morinoia aosen
TGTCCAGTGCTTTCTTCAGTTATATGTATTCACATAAGTTTTTCTTAGCTCAGTACTCGAAGCAGTTGAGTTTAGCATTGGTAGATGCCATCTGTCACGTTCCTTACACTTCTATAAAGCGGACTACGTAATTTCGAAGTGATAACTGAAAAACTGTCGATGAAAACCTTTGTTCTCGCATCAACACTGAATATTATTCCACCTAAATTTGAAGGCCCTTACTGTGATATGATGGGTATTTAAATATAAGAATCAAGCTGATTTTCTCTACCGAAAATTACATTTTTTCTTCTTTGCTCACATTTATACCTTAATAATCATACTGCGATATGAGAGGGAATACAAGACACAAATGTAGCCGCGGTATACACAAGCCGCGAATAAAAACGGCCTACATCGTCATCATAAGAGAGTTACACTCGTCTGCGAACTTGCGAAGGACGTGAAGTCTCTCGTAACTATCGCAATTGCTCACTGCACAGTAAAATGCGTTCATGAAACATGCAGTTTGTTAACCATGCGGATAACAAAAGTTCTTGCTTCGGATGGACTGGACATCAGGAATAATTTCTCTCACCACTGCGTTTTCTACGACGTAGGGAATGAAATACGAGCAACGTTGCTTATGGCCAAATCCTTTTTCAAATCCTTGTAACTGTAAGCTGTATGTTATTTTGTGCATTTGAAGGTTTAGTGTTTTGCAGTTGTACAAAATTCTGAAGCTTCATTTATAGTTTTCTTTGTGAATACTTTTTCAAAATGTCCGAAGTCTCTATAAAATGAAGCGAAAAACCTCCAGCATTCACAACTTCATCTTAGCTGTGACAACGAAGTCCATTCCAGTCATTCTCACCATTCCACACCTGATCTCTAATCCTAACTTAATTTCCATTTCTGATGTCTCGCTTCGTTTTCATTCGGCACGTTGCTACCGCAGCTTAAATTTTATAATTTTTTTCTAAATGACTTTCCTTCCATCTTTTTCTCGCCAATTTCTTTTCATGCTATTCGTCTGGCGGCATAAAAATAATTGGTCAAAAAGCTTTTCCTTTCATCGAACCGTAGGATGAAATTAAATCCGTCGTCGAGGGAGCCCAATACATCGAGAGCGGCATCCGACTCTTGAGTATTATATTTCATTGGGTCCTAAGTAAATTTGCCTCGTCTTTAGCGATGAATGGTGTTGTGTTCCAGGTCTCGGCGGCTGCCGCGCACTTTGTAGATTATAGGGCAAATAAGCGCCCTAGCAAGCAGCATTGTTGTCAAGTGGCTTTGTTTGTACACCGCGTTGTTTGTGGGGACTCATTAGCAAGTAAAGCCCGCCGTCTTTTCAATGGGATGCTTCTTGATTAACTTCACCGAGCACCCTCGCTCGCTTCACTGCCACCTTTGAGGAATCCTTCATGAAAACGTCCTCTCATAAGTATTTTTTTCACCTAAACATTGATCGTTGGACTTATGCATTAAAATAAAAATTTAAAAATCTGAATAGAAGCAACCATTTTTTCATTTTGACCTATCAAACGACTTTTGAATTGTTTGCAATGCATATTTGGAACTAATCTTGAAAATTTTTGGCTCACTTGACAAACGAGGAACACCGTAGCTGGTCACGTGTGCACAGCATTTCTGCAGCGCACGGAGTCCTCAGAAGCCTTGAAGTTGCTGCATTTCCCCTTTCTCTAGAGAAGCGCAAGGCTTATTAGGACTTGAGAAGAGACCTTCAGATGAGGCTATTCAATGGTCCGTGCCATGATGAGTGGTGCAAGGGAGGGAAACCACTTCTCATGGAAGGGAACTTGTGAATTACTTTTTGGAATGAGAGTGCCAATTTCACATCATCAAAGTTGATCGATCTTGGTGGCTTTGTTCTGAGGTAAATGTGCACCGTTTGGTAGTTTTTATATAGAGAATTTACGATGGGGAAAATGCAAGAAGTCATTTTCGTAACACGAACGAGAATTCCTTTTCGAAATTGTTAACTTTTATTTTCTTACAGCCGATGTCTAAAAAGAATGGTCTCGAAAATTTAAGTATGCTATGAGAAAACAAGTTAATAAAGTTTATAGAACATTACTATAAATATTATGGTGACATTCTTATCCTGCTTTAAAAGTTTAGAAGCAAAACTTTCCAGTAGTACTATTTTCGTTCATAATGCTCAACAGAAGGACCGATTCAATTTAACTTTAGAGGACCCAACAAAGAAGCCTGCATTTTTTTAAAAAGTTCACTACCTCATCAATCGAGTAACCTATTTTTGTTATTTCTGGGTCGCTGTAGAATGGAATACAATGCGCAATATTTCATGCCATAGAAAACACAGCGAAATTTTTATTCGGAGACTGTAGAACTCCTTGTCGCACGTTGACATCACTTGAAAATCGTGGCGAATTTAATTGTTACATTTTACGAATCGTCGATGACTTCAAGCGATGGCTCCTTTGTTTGCGTCCTCCGCAACACTAAGCTCCTTATTTCTCAAGACAGTAGCACTGCAGGAAGCAGAACGCTGCGCCGAAACTGTCAGTGGGATCGTTGGAGCTTATTTATCTGGTCTTTATCGCAATATTTATTCTGCATTGTGCTGTCATTGTGGCTATTCTCCTGTCCGACGCTGACGCTCGCCGCTCCATAGCCACGAATCCCTGCTAAAGTCTTCACTAGGGCAAGCCCCTTGTATAGGTCGATGATCTTGTGCCTGTTCTTGGTTAAGTCTTCACTGGGACAAGTGTCCGGCCGATCTATGGTTCCAATGCTGATCAAAAGTAAAGTCTTTGCCAGGGTGTGCGTCGTTTTTTGCTAACGATTTTGGCTCTGATTGCTATCAGACTGTTCAGATTCAACGTACCGTAAACTCAACTCATATATTGGAGAAGCGAAGACAACAGCCTTAAAAGCATAAATTAATAGGTAAAAAGCATGAGAAAACAAAATAAAAGGCGACAAGTTCAAGAGGAAAGTAAAATGCTTAAGCTGTTCAGGTGATAGGCAAATGAAGATCCCGGTAAATGCCAAAGATCTCACAGTTGGTTACTCTGCAAGTCTACGAGCCACGCACGGTAGTGAAAGAAACGAACTTTTTTACAGTAAATTTACATCATGTTTTCCTCAGAAACACAACTTAACAGGACACAACACAACACATCAGCACACAACAATACGCTACACAACAAGACACAACAAGACACAACACAACAGGACACAACACAACAGAACACAATAAGGCAACAGCAAGGAATTAGGTGCTCCATTCTCATGCTCAGCAAAGAATTCCAGCCTAACATAAAAATTTCCCATCACATTAGACTGTGAGGAGTTTTGTTCAGAACGTATCGGGATGAGTTCGGCTGTGATAACTACAGATCAGCTTGATCACCACATCATTACAGAATATTATTCAAGGTCTTGGTGGGCATTTGAGTGAGAATGTAAGGACATGAATAAACAGTTTGTGAAAAAATTTGTGGGCCAATTGCTAAACGTAAATGTGTAGCACACTGGCCTGGACATCAATTCGCATATCAGCAAGCACGTAAGCGCATCATAGTACCGAGACAGGAGTGCGCATATTGGTGAGCACATCAATAAGGTTCACAGACCAGCATATTGTGGCCGCCACAATTAATGAAGGGACCTCGTTGCCGACAAAAGAAGCACGACATTCATTAATCTCCGTCCATTCCTCAAATTCCGCTGATTTCTCTCTCATAATTTGTTTGAGTCAAGTGACCGCAGCGTCCTCCTATCTTATTATTAAAATTCCTGGAAATATGACAGTTTATTATCGATGAGGTGCTTCTCGTCAACGTAGTTTTGCGTGTTTATGTTGCTATTGATTTGACTAGTTGCTCGTCGCTTGGCAGGGATATTTTATACGCTTTCCTCAGTATTCCTACGTTTATAACTCGACGACGTTCAAATTACATAGAAATCTATTCACCGTCAAAAAAAATCATTTTCATTCTCATGAAGGTCTTAAATACCGGCAGTCTGTTGGCAATTTTAATTCGCGATTTTAACCTTTAATGTTTACTTTCCTTGCGTCTTTTTTATTCCCTCAATATAGAAAAAATCTGAAAACGGCTCGCGAAGGGGAAAAACCTACAATTAATAAAATTATCTCATAGAAATTAAATGTATGTATGTTCCTTAGAATCAGTTTCCATTTCAATTAACCAAGCATGCATGAATCTTCTTGATGAACATCACTCATTGGTGTAAAATTTAACGCTATAAAGTTGATAGCTTGAACACAGGGAAATGAGGCTTGTAATCGTGCGAATTGCACCCACGCTTAGGGTCACAGGTTTTTTGGTAGAATCGCTTACAATCACTCTTAACCTTAAAATAAGCAGCACTCGAGTGGAAATGACTACAGGGAACAGGAGCAAAAAATGCTCACTTGAGCACGATTCCCGAACGAAAAATAATGCGTGTATTAATTTATAAAGCTCGTATCAAATGAATGCAGTAATTCATGCTGGATTTTGCGATTTGTTGAAATGTAATAGTAAATGAGGATAATTAACATACGTGGGAATGTTGCTCATTGTTTCATCGTTTGCAGACGTATTCTTGTGATGAATTTAGTCATAAAAGAACATGAGATTTGAAGTTCTGCGGCGTCTTACCTCCAAGAACGAGGCGAGCAATCCTCAGGGACCGTGAGAATGCTGATACAGAAACAGGCGAAAAAAGTGCCAGGTCTGGCAAGCACCACGCAGAAAATAATAGAATAGAATTTTCAGAGAATAAAATCAGACGTGGATCTTTACGTTACCCGCTAAAAGTTAGGTAGGCTTTCTTTTTGTTAAAATGGAATAGGTTCTTGTTTTTTTAAGGACCATATTTTTTCAGTTCACTGCTGTTCTGTTTTTTTTTTCAGCACCTATTAATTTCTTCTTCAACTTTGATCTTGTTTCATGAATTTCTTTCTTGTCTTACTGTTCCTATGCTCTTTCTGCATAGATTCCACGTTCCCTCAACCCCATATTAAATGGTGCCTTCTTCCTTCCTCTCTTTGGATCGCCTTTGTTGCGGATAGAGAGGCTTAAACTAACTAATAATCTAATCTAATCTACGTGACCCGTATAATGACCACCTAATGCTAAGCCCTGTATTAACCCGATAAAAGATTGACCCGGTAAAGGGTTGAGATTAAACTCTCAATTAAGAAGCGCACTTCCATTATGAGAAATTCAAATCCTTCATTATTGTAGGTTTCATGAAGTTGAGAACTATTCTAAATGAACATTCTGTAAAAAAACTCTTCAAGAGCTCGACTTCGTTGATATGAAGCAGCTCTGACGTTACTGACGATCTCTTTGGGATTTGCGTACCTTTTTGATATACTTCCTAACCGTGAGAAGTACTCAACAGGACACACATAATGTTTGATACAAAATTTATTCTTAGCCCTCCACGTATACCTATTTTGAAGTTTTCACATGTAATCCTGTCACAATCGTCGAGTTGAACAACCTGTCATTCACCGTTCACTGTTAACCGCCCCTCTGATCGAGCAGCTCTTGTTTATCATGATATGAATCTTCAAGCTGTATGCCCGACATGCGGTGTACAAAGTTCAAACGAGATCTGCTTAGGAATCAAGTATCATATTTAGTTGTAGCACTACAGGACTTTTATTGCTTTCCTAAAACTGCATGCGAGAGAGAGAAAACGCGAACTGAAAAACGTTCCTTTTTTCAGTAAGTTCCTAGCTTATTTAAAAATGGATTCATTATTTGTTAGGGACAAAAGGGCATGATGAACTAAACTTAAAATAAGTTCATGGTAGCGATCAGTAGATGGTCGGTGGGCTTCCAGAAATTTTGAGTGGAGGATCATTAAACTTAATCTTCCACTGAATTTCAATTTTCTGGCACGCAGTCAGCATTCTATACGGAGAGATTAGCGTGTGATATAGCATCAGGTAAACGTGAAGGAATAATTTCGTGTGCTATCCTTGCTTTATATTAAAATGCTAATTATTTATTAATATTATACCCTAGTTGTGCTTATTTATATATTTGTTTGGTGTCCGCTCCTTCCGTCTCTCTGTCGCGCTCATAAGGATGCTTAAATGACAGTATCTCTGATTCTAATTTCTCCAGGGCCCAAGTACAAGATATTTTAATCGCGGGTGCTATTAGGAAGGGTATATTTGTTTGTCATTCACATCTGGAAAATTTATTCAAGAAAAATGAAAATATTGAATCCCGTCGTTTTTTACGAGCCGTATACACTAGTTCATTATTATTTCTAGTTTTGTAGGTCAACTTTGATGTTCTTCATTGAATTTTTCTGACGTGGTTGCTGAAAATTTTCAAGTGAAACTTGCTGAAAGCGCTCCAATACCCTTAATTTTTGTGTATATGCTCCACAACACTTATACGATAATCTTGTAGAATTCTAGTAGGACTTGCGAGAAATAAATTAGGAGACTGTTAGAAGACCAGGATAATGATTTAAGGTCAATTTTTTGATAAGTACAAATAAGAGACTTCAAGATTCTTATAAAGTTCTCATTCTCATTCTCATTCTCATAACAGTTGAATCATGTTTTGTCGCTCGTTTTAAACTTTAAGCTTTTCTATTTCGCCATTTAGGAAGTGAATTCTCGAAGAACTTGGTGGCACCATGTCTTCATTTTCCTGTGGCTTCATTAGCGACGCTTTTGCTGGCGAGGAGGCACCGGCAATTGAGGTGTGCGTGGTAAATCGATTGAATAGCAGCATTTACAGACCTGAAGCTCCTGGAAATTGTAATTATACTTCCAAACTCTGAGATGTTTGTTTAATTTTCCATCTTAGTGATGTTCGTGTTTTTTAGTGAAAAATGAAATGATGAGAAAGTTAAATGTATGAACTACTGCTCTACAGTTTAAATTTAGCGCTGCTCAGTTTTAGTCCGTGTTTGTTTTCATAGTTTTTCTTATTTTCAGTGCTCTTGCGTCTGAGGATGATTCCCTATGCACCAGCATTGAATTTCAGAGTATGTAAAATACTGTGTTATCTTTGCAGTTCATGCAGAACTAACCACCGTTACGCTTGCGGTTGTTATTCCATGATTACTGTGCTCCTTGCTCATCAATCTTGAAGCCTTTTTAGCTTCAGTCGTAACCGTACCATAATTTAGACTTCCTTGCTCATTTGTAGGGTGTAAAATTTTAGAAATTTGACATGAGAATCAGTTTATGACTAAGATCTTCTATTACAGTGCTGTATTTTAATAATGCTGTACCTGCGATTTAGGTGGCTGTCGAGGGAAACATTTTATTTCGTGTTTTTTCGCTTTTTTTTCCTCCGTTCGCACATTTGGGTTATTATCTCATTTTTGTTATCTTTATAATACCTCTCAGAGAGATACAGCTTTTGCGTCTATAGTAATTAATACTCCCACGGGGAAGATGTGAGGTTCCGAGTTGAAGGATAGGTTATCTTTTCTTTTCTTGAAATAGAATAGGTTTTTACTTTTGTTACGGACCATCTTTTTTCGCTTTAATATTTTTTTACAATGAAGGACTTCAAGTAAGTGCTCTGAAAATTACACGGTTATTTATCATGCTGATCTTTATAGTGATTCATTTTAAGCGTACTTTTTGAACCGGAATACAAGTGAAGGTAATGGATCAACTCATCCTCGATGTTAATTTGTTGATGCCACAATTAATACGGCTACATAGCATAGCAAATTGGACAAAAATATCCAGGGTTGTGGTTAAAAAGCTGTATATGATTATTGATTTGATTTACCAGTAGAGACGTTGAACATCCTTGACTGTATAATTTTCCGGTGTTCTAATGATAGACTTCAACATGTTTGGTGGCATACCTGTGGACCAAAACTATTTCAATTGAATAATGAAATACTACCGCAGTAGAGACGAGTGAAACAAATGTAAAGAATGAGTAGAACAGTAAATCTTCGAACGAAGAACTTTACAGCACCTAAAATTAGCTGAAATTAGAATCGTTGATTTTTCTACTGTATTTTAGGAGCAAGTGTTTTACCAAGATTTTTTCAAAATTAGTTCTATTTTTTGTTGTTGATGCCCGAACTTTTCGAAACATTGCAAATTTTTTAATTGTTATGTTAGGGAAAATACAGTTTTTTGAGCTCTGTATAAAATTGGGCACCACCTACTGGTAGTAGATGTTGAATTCACTCGGAAGAGCCATAATTCTCAGCCCAGAATTGCTCGCGCACGAAACGAGGTGGAGCGCCGCTCTCTCATGCACTGCAGTCGAGGTGGCGTTCGTCATTACAATCGGGGCTCATAAGTTTCCGTGCTCGGCGGAAAAGTTTGCCTGTTGCGGTGCGATTTATTTTGCCCGACAACAGCAAATGCACGTGCGAAAAATACTTCATCCCTTCGCGTCTATGAAGAATGTTGCGATTAATGTGAAGAACGGCCTTGCCCCGCAGCTCAGGGGGTCTTCAAAACATCCCCTCCCACTGTGCTTGATGAAAGATGGACGGTAGCGCGATATGGGTCTCGTTGTCCAACTTTGTTGCGTGAAGCTACGTGCTAACTCTGGGTGTGCCTCGAGTGCTCCTGCTCTGCTTGATGACAGGCTCGGTAATGCAGAGTGGGGGTGTGCTGAATTCATGTCTTACTTTGTAGAAAATGTGTTGTAGCACGATATGATGTTCACAGTGTGCATGTCTTTCCCGACACCTGCATTTAGGCTTTAATGTACCGTAGCTCTGGTACTACAGCAGGCTTTAGAAAGCGACTTTATGCAGAAATTGGTAACGTTATTGTAGTGGATGACCACAACTGACTGATGATATTTCAATGTGCGTTTCGTAACTGTTGTATTTTTTCAAAATTTAATGTTTTGGAATGCGACTGCATTTGCATCATTTGCTGTTCGGCTTAAGACAAAAAATACGTTTAGCCTAAAACTGTGAACGAAAGGCGAAACAGAAACATTTCTTCTTAAAACAAAGTTTAACAGTGTGAGATCAACTGTGAGAATTAGCGCTCGCATGGGAAAAATGTGAGGTCACGAGCTGAGCGTAATATAGGCCTTTTTCTTGTTGCGATAGAATAGTTTTTTTTTGCTAAGGATCATCTTTTTCGGTTCACTACTGTCCTGTTTTTTTAACACCTATCACTTTCTTCTTCAATTTTTATCTTGTGCCATAGACTACCTTCTTAACTTGCTGTTTTTAAACGCAGAGGATCTTGTGTGAGACCACACCATGTGCATAAATTCCCCGTTCCATCAATTCTACACCAAAGGGTTATTCCTTGCTTTTTCTCTTGACAACCCCTTTGTTGTAGTTAGGGATAATTAAAGTAACTTCCTATCTAATATAATTTTTTTCTGAAGTATGACGATAAAGCTTAGAGCGAATCTTATACAAGAATCTTCCTTCTGTGTTTCTGTTGTGTTGTGTTTCGATGTTAACCTAAGTACTTATCGCTACCGCAGTACTCAGATGTCATGAAAGCCAACATGAATTCACATTCAGTTCTGCCAGAATAAATTATTTCATTGCAAAGCTTATAACACAGATTTCCAAATCTTCTAAAATTTTCTGAGAAACCCGTATTAACCTTGGCCGATATCGATCGCCTGCGCTGCTCCTGCTGCCTCCTTCTTCACACATCCAGACACAGCTCTAAACGTCTTCTTCAAAAATAAGTACCTTTTCTCATTTGTATTATATTATTACAGTTCTTCACTGTTCGTTTGGAGCTTTCCCGGAAGGTCTGTTTACCATACGTTATAAAACAAATTAGCCTTAGCTTAGGTAGATTTTGATATTATTCACTACCTCTTGAAGCAGACTCTCGTTTCTTGTAACACCAATAGGACACGTTTGTTCCTAACAATCGCACTCAAATCTTAGCGCAGGTACCCTCAGTCAGTGGTGCTGAGGCACCCAGCGAGCTAGCATCAGAAAGTGAGCACGGAGCGCCTTTACCGAGTGGTGCGTGCGCGACGAAGTGCTACTGTAACAGCGTTTTAAATATTAAGGGCTCGTCCATGTCAATAATAATTCGCATCACTCAATTTCTTATAAACTGAACAATCGTTACAGTATATCGTCAAGGTTTTATGCTTTCACTCTCATCATCAAACAGTTATTTGAAGTAGCAAAGCAACTACTAGAGAACTCTCGCTCTACGATCCTTGGACTACGAGAACATTTCGTTATCAACCATGATAAGGTCAAAATGGAGATTACCACCTGGCTTTTCCACACCACAGTTAATTTTTGGAACCCGTGGAGTGCATTTAGCGTATTACTCATTCAAGATGAGTGTTCTGAATGTATTTAGTGATTTTTTCTTGCATTTCTCGGGCGATAGCGTTGGTTGAAATAAATAAAGAAATAAATCCTTAGAAATAAATCTTCTCCTGAATCTTAATTACCTGGTTCATACGGGAAAAAGTAAGTTATACTTCAACTCTATTAATAATCGCTCTCTGAAAGTATGAACGGATAATTTAACGCTATTGCACTGTAAATTAAAAAACCTACACACACTTACTAGAATAACTTGTCTCCGACCATCCAATGCGAGTTGTGGCGATGAAAAAATCTTATTGATCAACATTGAGAGGCCTAAAAAAGCAAAATGAGGTCTGATATAATCAGGGGCACTGCTGGGATAAAATATTCTTCCCGAGGGGTCGTGATACTTTGGTCTTACAGGTTGAAGGTTGACCTTGGTGTTCTAGGATGTACGTACATTCGTTTGCTGAGTGTCTACCCTACTTCTTGCGGTGTCGCTCTAGCACTTGAAAATTTTTTAGCAGGTAGAACGATGAGTTTTGCACAATGGCTGCTGTGTCTTGATAAATAACACCGATATAAATTATTGAGGACTGTGTTAATTTTCTAATGTTCATTAATTCTCTATTTATACACGAATGCCCTTTTTCTCAAAATTAATGGCATCTCTACGTTATTTTAAATCATAGAGTTAAAATGTTTGTTGTTAAATTAAACTATTCTCTAACAATTTAGCTTTTGATGTTAAGTCTCTCACTTTCTCGTTGCATGACTGGACTAGAAGGCTTGATGAGCTATAAGGAACGTAACTTCAGCTAAACGTAGATTTGGATTTGGATGAGACCTGAGGTTTCTGCTCCCACTTAAAACGGTCTAGTTTTGAAATTGCTCGCTGAGTGACATGGGCAAAGTAAGTAGACGTTATGATGAAGCTTAGCATAACGCCATTAAAACTTGCTGCGAGATTACTCACTATGGATTCTACACTTTTTGTAGATCTTGAGAGAAAGGGCTTTTTAATGTAAATGGAGAATAACTGAACCATACACAATCCTCAATACTTCATATTGATGTAATGTAATAAATTGTATTGAAAAAATGAATGTAAAACGGAAATAGATCCTCATCCAAACATCTTCAAATCAAATAAAAGGCTTTCACTGTCTACTTTTCGTGAAAATACATTAGTACACATGAAAAATGTGAGCTTGTGTTGCAAATATTACGTTCATAGCGCAGATGAATCCATTCATTCCCAAGTTTGTCGCCCAAATATGTCGAGATCATCGCCTCGCTGGAACGGAGCACTTCGACTCGTGGATACAAGACAAGATCTGCAGCTGCTCCGAGTCCCTCCGCAGATCAGTTGATCTCTCAAGATCCCCTCCCTGTTATTCGTGCTCCTTTGACCGAGTGTCCATTCGATTAAACTCGAAATAGAATTTGACCAAATATCCAACCGCTGACCCGCTGATCTCCAGAGAGGAGAAAGAGATAGCCGCGCCTTGATCCGTGCACAAGAGATCTGGAATCGAATTGCACGTTCGGTGCTTAGTCTCAGTTTGAAAGAGCTCCTTCATTTTCTCATCGAGTTTGAAAACCGAGATTCAGATTGAATGAGTATAATTGTCATTAAGAATTCTTAATTGCTAGTTGCATTCTGGGAGAAAATGATGTACTTCAATCTCAAGTGATAGATCTTGCAGAGCAGGATATCAAATAATGATTCCCGCGTACGATTTGTTTTCAAGTTTACTTAGGAAAAATTAGCAAAAATTGATACGATCGCGATTTTGCGTTAATGATTGACACATTTTTTCCTCATTTTGTTTCGCACCATTAGCCAAAACAATTCATGTCGTCTTCCATTCTCCATGATGAAGTTTATGCGAGTGAAGTATAAGCATATGAGCTTACGGAGCTCCGTGCCCCATGCATGTTTCTTGTTCCTATTGACGGGAAAAAGGCAACGCTCCTAAACAAAAGAAGTTGTAAATCATGAACTTGTTACCAAAGTGGTGTTTTAGCTGGAGAAATTTGTGTTTGATGACTGGCTTTCCCACTAATCACAGACTGTCAACCTCATCGCGTAGAAAAACAATACAATAAATGTTTTAGTTTTCTGTTTGACTCATAAGCCGAAAGAAAAACTTTGTTGTGCAAATCGTTTGCAGTTAAACATTTACTTACTACATTGTTTCAACAATTACTCGCTTACACAACCTTATTTCACCTTGTTAGGGTACTAGAAGTTTACTTAGTATCTCCGTTGTTGTCCATTCACTTCCTTACACATCCCTTGACTTCGCTTTTTTATCTTACAAACTGCCTTTGTATGTATCCCCTGCACTTTTCACAACTGTCTTTGCTCTCGCATTACTCTTCACTCTTGATTTCTTCAGGTTTCTTATATTGTTTTCCATTTAACCAGCCTCACACGGCCGTTAGCCAGACCACTGTCAGCATTTCTGATATTCGTCATCAGTCAGCGGTCTTGAGATCATTTCGCCCATCCACATCTGTACAAGACACACTTCCCCAACGCAAGTCTTCACTCATCCAACGAACGCTTGCAAATCATCACGATTCATCTACTCTCCTCACATTTGTGTTCATCGCTCGCATATCTCTCTTCCGTGACTCCCATCTGTCTCATACGCCATCTTAGCCTCCGATGGTGCACGAATTCTTATTGCAATCAACAAACACTCTTGTTTCGATTGATTAACATCTTTTCTGAAACGAAAATGTTTTTCTTCGCTGACGGATTCCACATCTCCAGTTAGTTACGTGAAATTCCCTCTTCAGACATTTATCGCTTTTGCATTCGGATCACACTCTCCTCATCTCTCACGGCTAACTTACGCCTTCTCTTGGTCCGTTCATTCTCGTCTTCACTCGTCACATACTCCATTCGTCTCCTGCTCCGTGTTCATGCGTTCTGCACTCCGTCATTCACTCACCCTGCCATTTTAATCCCTGCTTTCCATTAGACCGGTCCTCGCCCGGCCATCAAGTCGCTCATGAAGCCCCACCTCCGCCATTACGGCTGCCTTCATTAATCCGCTCACCAATTTCAGTTGTCGGCACGGACCGGTCCCCGCTTCCGCATCCGCTCCTCTCGCATCCGAATTTTCCGAGCGCGAGTTACGGCAGCGGGACGAGGCGGAGGCCGACCCAATGGGGTGCGTCTACCAGCCTCAACGTCTGCGTACAATTTTACTGCGGCGAGGCGTCGATTGCGTACAGCATTACTGCGGCGAGGCGTCGATTGCATACAATTTACTCCGATGCTTCAATTGTGTACAATGTTACCACGGTGAGGCGTCGATTGCGTACAGTTTTAAGGCTGCAAGGCGTCGATTACACACAGCTTTACTGCAGCGAGACGTCAATTGCGTGCAGCTTTACGCGAGGAGTCGATTGCATTCAATTTACTCCGATGAGGCTTCAATTGCTTACAATTTCACTGCGGTGAGGCGTCAATTGCGTACTGTTTTCCTTCGGCGAGGCGTCAATTGTGTACAATTCTACCGCGGTGAGGCATCGATTGCGAACAATTTTGCTGCAGCGAGGCATCCATTGCACGCAGATTTGCTGCAGCGGGGGGTCGATAGTGTACACTTTTCTGCGATAAGGCATCAATTGCGAACAATTTTACTGTAGCGAGGTTTGGATTGCGTGCAACTTCACTGGGGCGAGATGTATGAGCAGATCTGCTTCCTCTCCTCAAATATATATAATGGGTTCTCTCAGAGACATATATGTTGATAAATCTTTTGAAACAGTTTACCCTCAATGAACATTTACTCAAAGAGATTTTTATTTTTGTAAACATTCTCTTAAGTTCAAGTGTTTCAATATTCTAACGTATTGGCTTTGCGCAAATGCGTGAAAGCTTTCGTACCATTTTGTTATAGTCACTTTCTCGTTTGTTTATCACGAGACGAAATCGTACTTGTGGCGCTAATTAGGGTTCCTTTTTTCGAAATATATATTTGTGGCATCACGATCCTAACTAAGACGAGCCTAAATAAAGTATTGATTAGACAATAGAACTTCTCGTAGTGCAATTTAGTCATTCGCGAACTCCGCATTCTATCTCAATTGATTGCATTGCATTTATAGTCCTGATAGTATCACATTTCTTGCAGCTTAGACGTGCATTAGAAGCAGAATTTCTGATGCACTCTGTATTTTACTTTTATTCCTTTTGTAGTTACTTCATTCTTGAAAATTTCAATTTTGCAGACGGGCGAATAATTTTTTGTTGGATGAATCTCGGAAAAAATAATACAGCAGCAGCTCTCATGTTTTTAATATGAGTAAAATTCAGGTAAAGGAATTGACTTAAATCATTTAGCTTTGTAAAAGTTCAGCAGGTTGTCCAAGTTTGGAAAGGACGCTGCTCGAAAATTTCGTGTCTAATTAATTTCCGTGGGCGTATCATTTGAAGGCCACATCGTAATCAAATTATCAACTGACACATTTGCCCTTATTTTAAAATGGAGAAATTATATCAATTAGCAGTTGATGTAGAAGCAAGGAGTCTTTCATAACGTATTCTGTATTTAGTAACAGCATTGAAGCAAAAAGCAAACTTTCAACAAAAATTTTACTGCCGTAATTCTTCTATTAAATAGTTTACTCACACACTAGGAATAAAAACTCAAACATGTTGGTCTTTCTCTTAAATCTCGAGTGTTATTGCGTTCGTTCATAAGGATCGTAAGGAATAATATTCTAGGGAAATTCTAATAGAGCAATATACTGTAAAAATACCTACTCAATCGAATAACTGCGAGCAATTGGTGTAATACGACGTCCTACATACATGCATCGAGTTGGTATTTCAGTGCGACAAAATTTTACTCCGCGCTCTGTACACGCTCCTCTCTTTTCAAATTCTGCGAAACAGAAATGGGGTCCAAACTGCAAAGATTATGCGCATAAATCATCGACACTTCACTTACGTGGCTCAGTTGACTCAGTTTTATGTTCTCAAGAGATAGATATCACTCAAAATTCTAATAATTCAGAGACATTTATCAGACAAAGATGAAAGTATTTCAAAGAGATGAACTCAGGGA